>CM044011.1:51774816-51814816 GCA_024085815.1 Flaveria linearis | reverse complement strand
TTTCAGTATTCATTTACTTAAAAAAAAAAAGGGGGGGGCGAGGTAAGTAAAGCTGAAAAGGCACAGACATATAAACTGGAAACGCGACTCGATTAAACTGGAAAGTGATAGTACACAGGCATCGAGTTACTTGGAATGTAAAAATGGTTTTCATGTTCAAAAGAAAATTCATAAATCAGAGAAGTCTAAGTCTAATATAATGGGAAAATGATAGTATGTTTGACTGGTAGTGTAATCACTCGGAGAAAGTAGAACTAGGGATGTGCAAGTACACCATACGATGTGTCAGTAGATTCAACACAATAGATCATTAGACATCATTAGTGAACTAGCTTAAACTAAAGTCTAGTCAACTAGTTGTGGGTTTTCATGGTATCCCTGGTCTGCACAATCAATCAATGTCCAATAAGGGGTGAGGAGCAAGCTAATGCCACAAATGTGAGCAAAGACCTGAAAAACAGAGCAAAAGATGACAAATGTCATTAAAAGTAATGTATATGCAAATATGTTGCTCTAAGAGGATAAATAGGTATTGCGCCTCTCTGCTGTGCGATGGCACTGACCTGAGGCTAAGCATAACCTATTCGTTCTAAGAATTCATTGTTGTTTGCGCCTCTCTGCTGTGCGATGGCACTGACCTGAGGCTGTGCATCTCTTTGAAATTTTTAGAATCAAATCTTCTAAGTCCCAAGACCGCTCAAAATCTCCTAAGGACGATTGATTACCATATACCTGTGGAACACACAAACACTTGTTGATCGAACTCATTTAAGTAATCACTGATGTGTGCTCAAAAGTCTGTGTATGGATTTAAGTGGACAAATATACTGACAATCGTCGTGGCTGCATCGCCCGATGTTCAAAATCAATGAATATTACATATTAGCTCAAACATGATTCCCAATTAGATCTTAGAAGTCTCAGATGAGTGAAAAACTGTGAAACCTTATCATGCAAAGTGTAATAAGCACAAAATGTTCCAAGTGATGGTGTATATGCCTGTCTGATTCCAAAAGAGTCTGTTCCAGATTAAGTGTAAATGCTAATAAGCTATGCAAGCCTGCCCTAACAAAAATCACAAAAATATGTTCTTTCTGTTCATAGGTAAAGATTTGTCTATTCCTAGTATAATGTGTCATGTCGGACTGTGTATCTTGTTATCTGTTAAATGTTACTGAAAGTGCTTAATGTTTATCTAAACAAATTGTTTCTGAAAGGTTAAAATGATCACGTCTGAGGTGATCGGGTGGATAAATGGATCACGTCTGAGGTGATCGGGTGGATAAATGGATCATGTCTGAGATGATCAATTACACATAATGTTTTATCAACTGGTTAAGAAAACTAAGGGTTGGTCCATAACTTGACAAAAATGACACAAGTGTAGCCCAATCGCACAACTGAATCTGATCTGATCCAGTCGTACGAATGGGCTATACGATTGAAGACAAGCGCACGATTGGGCCATGCGAATGAGCTCAATCGGACGAGTGAAAGTAACCGACTAGGCAAAATGTACGATTGGTAGACCAGATTGATTGAATCGGCCGAATGGAAAGGGCCGAATGAATCAGACGATCGACTGAATTCCAGTCGGCCGAATGAAATAGAACGACCGACTCAATCGTACGATCGAACTTCATTCGCCCGAATGATTTGAGCGAATGGGTTCATTCGCCTGATTGAACTGAGTCTGTCTATAAATAGACCCCTCAGTCGATCGCAGACATCATTCGCCGTAAAATCCCCGATTCGCACCGTTACTCTGCTGATTTTTCATTTGAACCTTAATCTTCGTGATATACGTTTTCTGACCATTTGGATTTGTGACACAGGTAATACGCAACACAAGGATGCATCAGAACGTAAAAATATGATGTTTAATCTGTCCACATTTGCCCTAAATGTTGACCCGTAACAAATCTTCAAAATAAACTGCTTTAATCACATACAATGTTAAAATCAATGGATTAGGTGGTTTAGTTACATGATTGCGAGTCTAATGAACATGAACTTAACGTTTAATTCAACCATTTGATAAATCTGAGTTTGAAATGGAACAGTTGTCTATGATGCGACTGGTCCCCCAGTATGAACTTCAATCGACCGATTGAGAGAGGCGACTCATTCAATCGGCCGAATGGATAATGCGAATGGGTTGAGTTTGTCATACGACTAGTTCCCCAGAATGAACTTCAATCGCCCGATTGAAAGAGGTGATTCATTCAATCGGCCGAATGAGTCATACGAATGATTTCATTCGGTCGAATAGCTCAATCGCAGGACACATCATCCGACTGAAATTAAATCGCATAACAGTTCAACAGATTGAAGTCAAGTCGCACATATGACCATCCGACTAAACCCAGTCGCATAGTTCAATCGCACGATTGAACTACACTGGTTTCTGATTTAGTCAAACTCTATTTTACATGTTTATAACGTGCGTGTGCTATTTGTTACAGGAATATGGCTAACCGTTGGTCTATTAATCCAAAGCACAACATTTGTGCTCACTTGGATTCCACCTCGAGGAATGGTGGTGAGTTTGAAGGGATTATCGACTTTTTGAGGAAGTCACGGATCTATAGAGCCATATCTACACCCTGTACTCCCTACCAGTCCCTTCACCAATCATTCTGGGAGGGAGCTTCAGTAGATCGATTTGTGGAACCCTACCGTATCCGAAGTACTATCTTTGGTAGGGCGATAGAGATCACAGCGGCAGACATCAGGAGAGTATTGGGATTTGGAGATGATGAGGATCATCCAGTTAAGCTGCATCCTCTAACGGTTCGTGGGTGCTTTATGAGGATCGGGTACTGCGGGGACATCAACTCGGGTGTGCTGAACAAGAGCAACCTGAGTCCCCAGCACAAGTACCTAGCACACGTCATACTGAAGTGCATAGCATCCAGGAGGGGTGGGTTTGATGATCTGTCGGACCAAATCCAGAATGCATATGTTGCATTGGTCCTTAACCACCCCTTCAGCTTCTCTAACATGATCTTCACGTATCTGAAAGAGAATTTAGAGGCAAAGGGGAAGGAAGGCTTTTGTATGTACCCCCGATTTCTACAGCTCATTTTCGATGAGAAGTTACCTGACCTGCCCAAAGAGAAGAGCGATGCAGTGGTGTTGGAGATCATGGATGACACTACTCTGGGCAGAATGAAGGTATATAGGGGGAAGCAGGTGAAGCTCGTGTTGAAGAGATTGATAGGGCATCTGGCCCGGGCAGATTACGTGGCGCCAAGGAGGCGCAAATGGCGTCATGACGACAGTGATTCTGACACTGAGGTTATTACTATATCATCTATTGACTCAGATGATGATGATAGTCATGATGGAGACGGTGGGCCAGTTTCCTCTGAGGGACCATCTACTTATACAGCTCAGCCATCATCACCACACACAGACACGGCAACTGCCGGGTTTGTTCCTGATTTTTGCCCACCGATGATGAGGAAGAGGGTGAGGGCATGGCAGTATTGAGGGCAGACAGGGCACATCAGGGGTAACACAAACAAAGTCAGATCCAGCATACTCCCTTGATGAGCCTAGTACACGAGTTGGAGCCCCGGTATCTACAGGGAAGAGGTAGAAAACCATGGCCAGACCACATGGTAAGAAGGGAAAGAGGCTTAGATTCACCACCTCCATCTCTACACCATCCCAAAAATCTCCAACCACCACTACTATCCCTACACCTCACACTGCCACATCCACCACCACCACCACCGTACCGACTACCACCTCATTCACTCCCTCTCCCATATTCACCACCACCACCACTATACCGCCTACCACTTCATTCATTCCCTCTCCTATATTCACCACAGCCACCACAACCACCACCACTCACCAACCCGGACCATCATCTTTTCAATCCAGCTCATTCATACCACCAATTTCTGTGGTGGAGCAGCTTGCTGCCCTAAACAGTATGGTAGTTAAGCTGATGGCGTCAGATGCAGAAAAGACAGCTCAGATACAGCAGCTGAGAGAGTTGAGCTCATCTCAGACTGCTGAGATACACCAGTTAAGAGAGCTGACTTCTTCCCAAGCCCAGGTGATCACTTCACAGACCGATCAGATCACAGGGTTGCTTCAGCAGGAGGCAGAGACTGATGCAAGGTTAGGAAAGCTGGAGGAGGCTCACCAAACTCTGTTGCTTAAGCTAAAAGGCACTCAGAGTGAGCCCCTCAAGATCGGGGAAGGAGATGATGATGATGGTGAGGATGAAGACGATGATGATGAGGATGATGACGATGATGATGATGGTAGTGATGAAAGTAATGACGGTGATGAGAAGATGGATGATGATGAAGGTGCAGGAGGAGAAGCTGCCGGAGATCAAAGCGATCATGTAGCAGGCGAAAGGCGTTCTAAACACCGACAAGATCAGGGACCCTCTTCGTCTGCTCCAACTGAAGAAACTCCGGAAATTAAAGACAAAAGTACTGTTTAGTTAGTCATGTTTATGTATTTAACAGACTTTTGTATTTGAAATTATGTTACATTTATTTAATAAATGTTTATATCTTATGTTAATGATTATGTTTGATTATTTACTAATAAGTATCGTGTTGCATATTTAAATCAAGCAGATCCAAATTTTCAAAGAGACCAATTCGATGTTGAACCCCTTCAGCAGGTCAAGAGTCAGTTAACAATGATTCTTGATCTGCAGGGAGTCGTAAGGAGGTCAGTTGAATACACTCCTGAAGAGGGAGAGATTATCCATGGCTTCACAAAGGAGCAGTTGGCTGATATATTCAAGCTGAATGCCGATGAGATTGTAAAAGATGCTCCTGAAGTCCATTTTGACAGTGATGAAGAGCTACACGATATTGATGAGATTGAGATTGAGGACATCACTGATCAACATTGTCCAGAGTATACAGACACTGAAGGTCATGTCATTCCAAATTTGGATGACAACCTAGTTAGTGATACATTCGACACTCTGGAAAAGATGGAAGCAGAAAATGACAAATAAGAGGATACAGCCCGAGCTACTGAAGCAGAAGTCAAAGAAAGAAAAGCTGAGTGGGCTGCTTGTTTTGCAGAGCTTCGTGCCCAGAGAGATGCCCTAAAGTCTGATGCCTACACCAAACTTTATAGAGTCAAGAAACATCAGAAGGTGTCTGGCAAGATCATATCTTGGGCGTATTTTGAAGATCTTAATGCATATGCAGTTAAGAGGGAGAAAGGGACCGAGTACTTTAGATTCCCACATGATCTAAAGACTCTACCTGGTTTTGAGCTCAACCAACTGGCAAAGCTGAAGTTGCTGTATACTGATCCGAGAAAAATGTCAGGTTGGTTTGAAGCTGCGTTAAAGAGAGAGTACCACACCCGGTGGGTGAACTTCAGGCCTCAGCAACCTACGAGGTACATTTGAAGGTCTGAAGTTGATCCACGAACCAGGAAGCCAAAGATTGTGTTGAAGTGGCGTCCTCCGCGCACCATGTCAAAGATCCCTCTAAGGGAAATGCCTCAGGACATCACTTCACATTTCAAATGGTGGTACTACGATTGGCGAATAGCTGAAGCAGTCATAGTGTTGAACAGAGATGGACAGATGGATGTCATCCGGGTATTTGACCCAATGTGGCTCACGAACTTGTCAGCTAATGATGTTTATACACTCTACAAGTGGCCACTGTTCTATGACTCACAGGATATTGTACAAGCTCTCCAGTATTAGCATGTCATACGCCTCTGCTTTGTATTTGAAATACATACAGGTGTAACCAGAGAGGAGAAATTCAAGAAGTACGAAGAAGTTATGGGTCAAACAAGACATTAGAGGAATCTAGGTCCAAGGGGGAGTTTGTTGATACATGTGTCCCTAGATTCTGAGTTGAATGTAATATCTTTTTAATGTCTTGATCATATGTAATTGAATGTTTATTAATGAAATACATTTAGCTGTTTATGTTATAATGTTTATATATTTCATTAATGGGTTGTGTAATAATTAATTATATAGGTTTGTGGTCGTTTGAATTGATATGAATTATGTTGTAATGATTAACACATTCAAACTCAACATGATGAAGTTATCATGCGAATGGGCCATGCGAATGGACCATACGCATGAAAAACTTCATGCGAATGGCTCAGTCACACGACTGAACCATGAGACTGGATAAGTCGGAAGACTGAAGCATGAGATTGAACCAGTCGTACGATTGAAGTCTCAGTCGTGCGTATGGATCAACCGCATAGCTCAATCGCACGACTGAACCATGCGAATGGTTCAGTCGCACGAATGAGAAACCCTTACCTATAAATACCACCTAGTTCGTGGAAAAACAGAACACTTCGAATACTTGAAACCCTAATCGACCCAGAACGTCCAGTTCGACCCTTCCAACTTCATAGAGCGTTTCAGATCATTCCTAGTCAATTCTTAACGTTTTCTAATCGTTAGGATTGATCTTGATTTCGTTCTCCCTGATTGGATCGCCAATCAAATAGGATTCCGCACTATTTGATCTGGTACAACGAAGAATCGGTTAGTACTCAGTTCGTACACGGTCCTAACAAGATTGCATAAAGCAAGAGCTCCATGTTGATTGACAACAAATGCCAATCCCTGTCGGTACACTCGAAAACGGTAGCTAACCCCTGACAGTTGATCCACACTGCAAGGCACATAGCCTGCTCATGAATACGGATCCATCATCATACATCAGACTCACATAAGTGAAGTCTATCATAGTGCTTGCAAGACTTTTCATCATCATATGGGCCCGGGGGTAACATTCATTATGTTCCTCTTCTCATTAATATTATCTTTCAATTAATATATATATATATAATACTTAGCTTATTAAGTACACAACATACCAAGTACTAGTCATTATAACACGTAACCGACCCTCCACGGGACAGCGGGGGTTCGGGGGCGGCTGCCCCTGACAGCAGGGTCGTAGGGGCAGCAGCCCCTAGTGGGGTCCAAGGGGCATCGCCCCTGGCTGGGGCCGGGCTGCCAGGTCAGCACGCCTGAAAGTTAATGCACAAAAACGAATGTATTGCATATGCGTGGTCATTATATAAACACCTTGAAATCCTTATCTTGAAAACCTTATGTTTACTATGCATAATAGCCCCAAGAACATGGAAAAACATGTAAATAAGGGGATCTAGAACTCACCTGAACTTAGCAAAATAACTTCAATCCTATGTTACTTAAGCTATAGTTCGAATACTCTAGCTGCACGAAAGTTAATGCACAAAAACGTCATTTTCTTCATAATTTCACCTACAGTTTCGCTGGCAGTTTCGCTGCCAGTTTCACTGGCAGTTTCGCTGCCAGTTTCGCAGGGCAGTACTTCCGCAAGTTTCGCTGGACAGATTCGCTGCCTTGAGCACCCAACTTTCGTTGGAATTTCCTAGTTTCGCAATGTCTATGGGTCCACAGTTTCGCCCGAACGAAACTGTAGTTTCGCCCCAGCGAAACTGTAATTTCGCTGGAAATGCTCTTAGTTTCGCTGGATGATTATGCAAATTCGCTGGATGCATATACAGTTTCGCAGATCGCATAAAAATCATGAACCAGTCCGTTTTTAACCCAAAATCACAACTTTTTACATCCAACCTCTTAGTTTATCATCCATGAGGCTAAATCTAAGCTTTATATATGTTTTTATACGTAAAAATGTGACCTTTATGCGATTCTTTGCAACTTTTCAAAACCCAAAACCCTAGAATCCGGGTTTGATCTACAGTAGGGTTTAGGGGTCGATTCTTACCTTGTTTTGTTGCTCCTTTCTTGAGATTTGTTGCCCAAACACCCAGATCTTTAATCCCTTGACCTTAGAAGCTCCAAAACTTGAGTTTCTTGCACTTTCTCTCTCTACTTTCTCTCTCTACTGATTTTTTGGAGTTAGGGTTGAAACGAAGATGATGGTGGCTGCTTTGGGTAGGTTAAGGGCTGATTATGGGCCTCAATTACTCAAGCTCTTGTCCATAAACCCAAATTAGCCCATAACCCTTTTTCCTTTTTCTATTAAATACCCATTAATAAGCCCCTAATCCTTTATGACTCGTTTTGACTTTTTGGGGTTTTACAAGTCTCCCCCACTTATTTAGGTTTCTTCCTCGAAACCTGTCAGTCATCAAACAATTGAGGATAAAATTTCCTCATCTCCTCCTCGACCTCCCACGTAGATTCTGATCCTTTTCTGTGTCTCCACTGTACTCGTACGAGTGGAACTACTTTATTACGTAAGCGCTTCTCCTTTCAATCCAGGATGGCCACCGGCTGCTCTACATAATTCAGTTGCTCGTCGACTTCGATGTCCTCTAATGGTACAAATGCATCATCGTCTGCTAGACATTTCCTAAGATGAGATACATGGAATGTGGGATGAATTCCACTCAACTCATCAGGTAATTCTAGTCTGTAGGCCACTTCCCCAACCCTTACGATAATACGGAATGGCCCTATAAATCTTGGGCTTAACTTTCCCCTTTTTCGAAACCTGATGATCCCTTTCCAAGGCGATACCTTGAGCATAACCTTGTCACCAACCTCAAACTCTATCGGCCTATGCCTCTTATCCGCATAAGACTTCTAGCGATCTTTTGCAGCTTTCATAAATGCCTTAATCTTATCTAACTTCTCAGTTGTGACCTCAATCACTTCAAGGCTCCCCAATTCCTTTTGCCCGATGTCAGCCCAACACATGGGCGTTCTACACTTCCTACCATACAACATTTCGTAAGGTGGCATACCAATGCTGGCATGGTAACTATTATAATATGAAAATTCCGCCAACGGTAAGTGCTCAACCCAACTTCCTCCAAAGTCGATCACACATGCTCGTAGCATGTCTTCTAACGTTTGAATCGTTCTTTCCGACTGACCATCCGTTTAGGGGTGGTAAGCCGTACTAATATGCAGTCTAGTCCCCATTGAGTCGTGAAAGCTCTTCCAGAACTTGGACGTAAATCGTGTGTCCCTATCCAAAACAATAGACACTGGCACGCCGTGACGAGCCACGATCTCCTTGATAAATAGATCTGCCAATCTCTTAGAGGAATACGTCTCACGAATTGGTAGGAAATGGGCACTCTTTGTTAAGCGGTCAACAATCACCCAGATAGCGTCACTTCCCCTCACCGTGCGAGGTAACTTCGTGATGAAGTCCATTATGATGTGTTCCCATTTCCATTCGGGGATGTCCAAAGGCTGGATCTTTCCATATGGCTTTTGGTGCTCTGCCTTCACTTGCAGACAAGTCAAGCACTTGCTCATGTAGTTAGCCACATCTCGCTTCATTCCCGGCCACCAGTAATCTTTCTTCAGATCCTGATACATTTTCGTGGTGCCGAGGTGAATGGAATATCATGTTTATGAGCCTCGTCCATGATCTTCTCCCTCAGATCCCCGTAGAGAGGGATCCACATCCTCCCAGATCTGGTTCTAACACCCAGAGTGTTCTCCCCCAACTCTGAAACTTGTCCTTTCATCCTTTCAGAGTTGACTCTGTCCTCTCTGAATTCCTCATCCTGGAATGCCCTCACTTGTTTCATAACATCAGGCGTCATGATTATCTGGCAAGCCCTCACCCGAATTGGTTCGGGTCGTCCTTTTCGGCTAAGGGCGTCAGCAACCACATTAGCCTTGCCTGGGTGATAGTGAATTTCACAGTCATAGTCCTTGATCAGTTCCAACCACCTCCTCTGCCTCATGTTGAGTTCCTATTGTTCGAAGAAATACTTCAGACTTTTATGATCAGTGAAGATGGTGCACTTCACCCCATACAGGTAGTGCCTCCAAATCTTCAATGCAAACACCACCGCAGCCAACTCCAAATCATGGGTAGGATAATTGGCCTCGTGAACTTTTAATTGTCTAGAAACATAGGCTATCACCTTCCCTCGTTGCATCAACACGCAACCCAATCCTGCATATGAGGCATCCGAGTAGACTACCAGGTCCTCGTTCCCCTCAGGTAGCGTTAGGACAGGGGCTTGCGTTAGCCTCATCTTTAGTTCTAGGAAGGCGTTCTCCTCATCAGGACCCCATTCATACTTCACGTCTTTCCGGGTCAGCTTAGTTAAAGGAGAAGCTATCTTGGAGAAATCCTGGATAAACCTCCTATAGTAATCTGCCAGACCTAAGAAACTGCGAATCTCGGTTGGCGTCTTTGGACATTCCCATTGTATTACCGCTTCAACCTTCGCAGGATCCACCCTGATCCCCTCGGGATTAACCACATGACCCAGAAATTGAACTTCTCGAAGCCAAAATGCACATTTAGTGAACTTAGCATATAACTTCTCGCTTCTGAGTGTCTCCAATACTTCTTGAATATGATCGGCATGTTCTTCTTCACTTTTTGAATAGATCAGAATGTCATCGATGAACACTATTACCGATTCATCCAACATCGGCCGACATACCGATTCATAAGGTCCATAAAAGCAGCTGGTGCGTTGGTTAAACCAAAGGACATTACGAGAAATTCGTAGTGTCCATAACGCGTACGAAACGCTGTCTTAGGAATGTCTTGCTCCTTCACCTTCAGTGGTGGTAACTAGACCGCAGATCTATCCTTGAAAAACCAGCTGGCACCCTGAAGTTGATCAAACAGATCAGCGATCCTTGGTAATGGGTACGATCTTTACTGTCAGCTTATTGAGCTCGCGGTAGTCAATGCACATCCGCATGCTACCGTATTTCTTCTTGACGAATAAAACCGGAGCACCCCATGGAGAGATGCTCGGTCGGATGAAACCCTTATCCAATAAATCTTGCAACTGGTCCCTCAGTTCTACCATCTCTGTTGGAGCTAACCGGTGTGGTGCCTTAGCGACGGGTTGCACCCCCGGTAGCAAATCAATTGAAATTCGATTTCACGGTCAGGCGGCACACCAGTCAGGTCTTCAGGAAAGACGTCAGGAAACTCGCGTACTACTGGCACGTCTGATAATTGTGGCTCTGGCACGTCCACATCTTTTACGTAGGCCAAGTAAGCGCTACACCCACGTCTCGTGTACTTTTCAGCTGTGATCATCGACACGACCTTCGGCACACAGCACCCTTATCCCCACGAACCGTAACAGAACTACCATCGGGCGCTGTTAGACGAATCATTTTCTTGCTACATACAATATTGGCTTCATAGCTAGCTAACCAATCCATGCCTAACACCACATCAAAACCTCCTAAGGCCATAACATGCAACCTAGCAGGGAACATACAACCCTCTAACTCAACCAGGAAATCCTCAATCACTTCAGTTACCTTAGTGGATTTACCAATGGCTGTTTCTACATAGAAAGGCTCATCTAACTTTTACTCTTATCATGCAACGAATGACAAAAGGCAGTAGACACAAAACTCCTATTAGCACCAGAATCAAAGAGCACAGAAGCACATTTATGGTCCACCAGAAACATACCTGAAACTACTTCTGGGTCTGCCCTGGCCTCCGCGCGAGTTATGTTGAATGCCCTCGTCTTCACCTTTGAATCGTCGCCCTTTCCTTTATCTCTGGCTTTAACCGTTCCTGATCCTGCTGATTTTCCTTTCTTGCAGTCCCTACCCACATGTCCCATCTCGCCACACTGGTAACATTTCCCCGTCTTACAATCCTTAGCATAGTGTCCCTCACCCCCACACTTAAAACATTTTCCAGTTCCAACTCTAGACTTCCCCGAATGACCCTTTCCATACTTTCTACAAACACCTCCTCCACCAACATTTCCCTGTCTTCCGGACTGATCTTCAACCCTCATCCTCTTCTCCCCACTCCTGAAGTTATAACCTCCGAACTCTTCCATTGCCATTCTTATTCCCACTCCATCTCTCTACCTTGTTTTGTGCAGGCACCGGATCTCTTTCGTCGTACAGTCTCCCAGCTAGATCCACCAACGACCTGAACATGCCTGGTCTGGCTGTAATCATGTGCTTCTTGATATCCATAGGCAAACCCTGTATGTACCTCTTGATCTTCCTGGATACAGGTGTCACCATGTCTGGGACAAGTCTTGCAAGTTCATTGAACTTGGAGGTATACTCTTGATGAGTCATGTTCCCAGCCTCCAAATACAAGAACTCCTTTTCAACCTTGTCTAATTCCCGATGAGGGCAATACTCCTCCAGCACTAACTCTTTCAGCTCAGACCACCTCATCTTGGCTATCGATCGCTTTCCTTCAGTCAGGACAATATTGTCCCACCAGCACAATGCTGAGTCGACGAAAGAATGAGTGGCAAACTTAACTTTCTGATCTTCCCGGCACTCACTTATTTCCAGTACCGCTTCCATCTCTCTGAACCAACGATGAGTAGCAGTAGCATTGCCGTTACCGTCAAAGGTCGGGGGCTTGCACCTTTGAAATGCCCATAGTTGCACCCCCTAGTCGTCTCCCTCTCAGCCTCCTCATCACTGTCGTCATCGTGGATTACCACCTTAGGGTTTGATGGCTCCTTTTCAGATTCCTCCGTCCTCCCAGTGGACCTTCCAGAATTCTTCTCATTTTCCTTCTCTTCTTATCAGCCTTCTCTCCATCCTTGACTGCTTTGAGCACCTCATTCACCACCGAGGGTAAGACATCTTGCATGACATTGTAGACTTCATCTGCAATAGCCTCCTTCACAGTGGATTTGAGGGTGGCTGATCCCTCACCCTCGGGTGACTATGGAGGTCTGATGTGACATCCGTCACCGAAGGTCCGTCATTAACGTGTTCGATTAACCTTTGTTATCAGTCATTCCTCATTTGATAAACCATCTACGTGATACCATATTTGCTTTGCTTAGTTATCCTTATATGCGTGCTATCGTTGCTTGACTTGTCGTTATCTTAAGTCGTTTGCTCTAAGATTTACCCTGTTATCATTAAACGCCATTTTATAAGAACATAATGAAACGAAAATAACCATTTTAATTATAAATATCATAAACAACATTTTATCATTAATAAAACAAGACTAATAAATAATGTTTTCAACCGAAACAAAAATTTGGAACTCGGGGCAAAGTGCAGGGACTAAAAGTGGACATTTTGCAAAATTGGAATGGGTATAAAACCCCTTCCCAGCCATTTTCAACATCTTCTTCTTCATTTCTCATCTTTCCTCTTCACTTTCTTCACCCCTCTAGCACCAAAAACCACTCGTTTTCTCGCGTTTCCACTCAAATTTGAGTGTCATGGGTATACTCGTTCCTAGGAGGTAGATAACCTCGCTTACCTCATTTTAGCTCGATTTAGCTACTGCATTTTCTAGGTTCGGGTGCTCAGGTCATCCGAGCACATGAGGACGTGTGGGCTTGCATGTTGTATTTTTGAGTGTGCTTCTTGTTTAGACATGTTAAGATAAGTGTTCTTGAGGTTCTTGGTGCATGAAACCCATGCTCGGAGCAGCTGGACGCTGCTCAAGGTCTGTGCAGTCGCGACTTGCTGTACAGGGCGACTGGGCCTTGCGGCCGACTGAGTCGTGCGACTGGGGTGAGTCGTGCGATGGGTTAGGCGTATGAGTGTGTCACGGACCGAGCCGTGCGATTGGACAAATCGTACGACTGAGTCGCGTATGGGGTGTTGATTGAATGTGTGTGCGATGAGTCCATGCGAGTAGTGGCATGCGAATTGAGTCAGTGCGAATGTCTTGTGTGCGAATGTGGTGAGGTCGTACGACTGAAAGGCCAGTCGCACGAATGAGTGTTCAATCGCACGAATGTAGCTGATTCGTGCGAATGAGTTCAAGCATGTATATGGAGGTTGAGTCGTATGACTGGGTTGCTTGGTACGACTGAATGCTTAGTCGTATGAATGAAGGTTCAATCGTACGAATGAAGCTGATTCGTATGACTGAGGTCCTCGTACGAAGGAAGGTTGAGTCGTGCGTCTGGTCCTGTTGTGAGACGATGATGGTGTGTGTGTGGTGGATCCCCTTTTCAGAGATCTCACGATGTTAAGTACATTAATAAAGTGTCATGCTTGACACAAAGATTAAAGTCAACGCTATCAACAGGCACATACTATTTAAAATGAACCTAGTCTGATATGTGTATGTCTGCTTGTGTGTGTACTACCCACGACCGAACCGAAACTGCCTGAATCTATTGACATCATCTTAGCTTTATGCTTATTATTAATGCTTGTCAGTAACGTCAATAGGTGTTTGACTGTTCATAGCATCCTACTGTTGGGATACTTCATCATACGTGCCTATCATCTGTTCAGTGAGTTTCGTGGCCCCTTTTATCTTATAAGACCTTTTAAATTTCCACTTGGGGGAAAAGAATGCTCACCTACTAACTTGATTCCAGGCACCTTCCCTAGTGGAAGTTGGCTGCTACTTCTATGAGTACCTTAACTTGATTATCTTGTGATTGCTGCTATGGGAACTTGAACTATGTGCTATGTACCCCTACGTAAGACTTAGTGGTATCACACTACTATGCACTACTATTGGATGTTATGTGTTGATTTATGTTACTGTGGATGCCATTGACCTTGGATGCTCTCGGCTGTCTGGTTCTTCTGTGTGGATCTTCTGTGGTGTTCTTCTAGCCATCCACTACAACCATTAATCCCGGTAATGGGACTAAGGATTGGTTTGGTTGTAACCTAAACGTATGCGCGCTGTGTGGATCTTGTCGTCACTTTAAACTTATTATGCTACGGAAAACCTTTTTGCATAACATTAATCCCGGTATTGGGACCTAAGGATTGGTTTGGTTATAAACTATACGTATGCGCTGTGTGGATCTTGCTACGTCTTTATAAACTATTTAAACTTTGGAAATGTTTCCTCCCAGCCATCAATTCCCGTGTGGAACCGACGATTAGGCTGGCGTGTAGTTGTTTTTAACTGGTAAAAACCGCCTATACATAAGTGTAGTGCGGGTAACACTATTAAACTACTGTTCTCATCATTAACATCTTTCAGTACTTAAAACTGCGAAGCTCACCAAAAATTATGTTGACCGTTTGAGCATCTCTTTTCAGGTGATCAGGGTAATTGAAGAACTAGGAGTGCTGCCTTTTAGACGAGACCCTAGGATGCATATTGTAATTTTACCCTGTAAAGCTTGAACATGGTCTTTTGAATACTTGTTCCGAGTTATGGGAATTTCCATTACAAGTTAACCTTAATGCTTATGTGATCCTTTATGTTGTGCTTATGGGTATGCTGTCGTGAACTTGACTATACACGACACAAGTCTCCAATTATGTTGGGTGTCGTCATGACACGCTTGTATCATATTATTATTTCTACTCTATTGCATACAATGTGTTATGACGCTCCCGTCTAGCTCTCATTCCCGTGTTTCCGCTATCAGCGGGGGGTGTGACAGACTGGTATCAGAGCCATGGTTATAGAGAATTAGGCAATTACACTGACCTAGACTATAACCTAGGAACCTTCATGTAGATTTGCATGCTTAAGCTTATGTGCATTTATATTCTCGTGTATGTGTTCCTCTTTACATGTTTGGTTATCCTTCTGTCTTGTGATCTTTCACCTTATGTTTAAGCCCTTGTGCTCGTCCCTTATGAGGTGCTTTCTATTGGATCTTCCGTTCCCTCTGTGGGCCAAGTTACCATAACACAATTCGGGTATTGAGACCCGAAGAGATTCCACAGATCATACATTGCGCTAGACTCAGATACTAAGACCGACCCGAGGAGGCTATGTCTGAGTCCTTTGAAGGCGCGAGAGGACAACCTCCGCCAGTCTATACGTGATTACATGTTTGGGCTCTCAGTTGACTTAATGGATTATTATGGATATGATGTGAAGGCAGGTCGGATGTCATGTAACGGATTAGGCATCATTTTCGGTACATCGTGGGTGTGGTGGGAACGCTGCGGGGACCCCTATATATAAACATCACGGTATACGAGAATATGCTTGAAATGGGCTGCATGGTGATCCGGATGACCGGAACATGAAAGTTGGAACTTGATAGTGGAGGAGTACTTGTGTATCTTAAGGTGACTAAAGCTTATTTGTTGCCTCTTGTATGAATAGAACATGCCGCCGAAGATCTACCCGCTGCAATAGTAGCGGAAGTGAAGCCCCGAGGGGCAGAGGCAGAGGTAGAACTTCAAGAGCAAATGAAGGCCTTCTGGTAATACTCAAGGGACTGGAAACCTGATATAGCATCCTTAATTGCTCAACTATTGATGCCCTGATTCCAACTATTGTGGTCAGGTGAGCGACTTTCTCAACCAGCAAAACCAACCCCACGGGGATGGTGGTAATGAAAACAAGAATAATGGGAACCCGACTGGGAATGAAAGCAATCAGGAGACCGGGAATGGTGGTACAGTCGGTAATGAAGCTGGGGCTGCTAATGCCAAGCGGGGCTGTTCTTTACAAGGAATTTGTGGCCTGTAAGCCCCAGGATTTCGATGGGAAAGGTGGGGCGATAGCCCTGACTAGATGGCTTGAAAAGATGGAGGCAGTGATCGACATCAGTGAATGCCTCGACAGCCAACAGATCAAGTATGTTACGTGATCATGCAGGGCAGAGCACTAACCTGGTGGGAACACCAGGTTCAAGCTAGAGGAAGAGAATCTGCGATGCAGATGACCTGGGATGAATTCAAAGCCCTGATTACCAGGATTACTGCCTCTCAACGAGATGCAGAAGTTGAGCATGAGTTCTGGAATCATGCTATGGTGGGGGCAGGACACGAAGCTTACTGACCGATTCCACGAGCTGGCTAGACTAGTTCCACACTAGTCACTCCGGAATCCAAGAGGATAGAAAGGTACATTTGGGGACTTGCGCCTCAAATCGGGCAATGGTAACTGCAGCTGCTCCTCCAACAATCCAGAGCGCAATCTGAAAGCTGGCACTCTCACTGATGAGATGATAAGAACAGGAGTATTGGGTAGGGGAGCGGAGGAAAGGAAAAGGAAGACTGGGAAACAAGTCGGTCAGTACCAGAAAGTTTGATAAGAGGGCCAAAACGACCAGAAACTTTGTGGTCGTGACTCAAGGGAAGAAGGAATATGCTGGGCCGCACCCGAGATGTGACAGGTGCAATCTTTTCATCCTCCAGCAGCGCCGTGCGGGTGTGTTTGAACTGCTGACGCCGGGGGCATCAAGCAAGAGACTACAGAGTATCGCCAAAACTGGTGGAACCCTCAATGCGGTTAACCCCGCCGGGAATGCCAGGGCATGCTACGAATGTGGAGGCCTCGACCATTCAGAATATGTGCCCCGACTGAATAGGGCACGGGTCAGCAAGGAAACAACCAGCAACAGATAATGGCCATAGCAGGTGCTCAAGGCCAAGGAAACAAAGGTAATGCTGCACGGGGTCGTGCCTTCGTCATTGGACTAATGATGCCCGTCAGGATCCGAACGTTGTCACGGGTAGCATTTACTCAATAACACTTCGCATCTGTAATGTTTGATACTGGGGCAGACAATAGTTTATATCATTGGGTTTGTGCAAATGCTGATTTGAGTGCTAGTAGACTAGAAACTAGTACTCCGTTTAAAATGGCAAATGATAGGGTGAACAGGCAGAGGAAATTATCAAGGACTGCCCCTAATGTTGGAAGGCCAGGTCTTCAACACAGATTTGATACCTTCGAGTTGGGGAGCTTTGAGTACTTCCCGTCTGTGCAGTCGCGAATGCTGTACAGGGCGACTGGGCCTTCTGGCCGACTAGCCGTGCGACTGGGGTGAGTCGTGCGACTGGGTTAGGCGTATGAGTGTGTCACGCGACTGAGCTGTGCGATTGGGCAAATCGTACGACTGAGTCATGCGTATGGGTGTGTGCGATTGAATGTGTGTGCGAATGAGTCCATGCGAGTGAGTGTGCGTGCGATTGAGTCAGGCGAATGACATTTTGTGCGAATGTGCGTGAGTCGTACGACTGAAAGGCCAGTCGCACGAATGAGTGTTCAATCGCATGAAGAAGCTGATTCGTCGCGAATGAAAGTTCAATGTGTGTATGGAGGTTGAGTCATATGATGGGTCTTGCATGGTACGACTGAATGCTTAGTCGTATGAATGAAGGTTCAATCGTACGAATGAAGCTAATTCGTACGACTAAAGGTCCATTCGTACGAAGGAAGGGTTGAGTCGTGCGTCCGGTCCTGTTGTGAGACTGATGATGGTGTGTGTGTGGGATCCCCTTTTCGGAGATCTCACGACGATGAGTAACATTAATAAAGTGTCATGGCCTGACCACAAAGATTAAAGTCAACGCTATCAACAGGCACATACTATTTAAATGAACCTAGTCGATATGTGTATGTAGCTTGTGTGTGTACTACCCACGATCAAACCGAAACTGCCCGAATCTATTGACATCATCTTATGCTATGCTCATTATTAATGCTTGTCAGTAACTGTCATAGGTGTTTAACTGTTCATAGCATCCTACCGTTGGGAATATTCATCATACATGCCTATTCATTTATTCAGGAGTCGTGGCCTTTTTACTCTTATAAGACCTTTTTAAATATTTTCAATTTGGGGGAAAACGAATGCTCACTACTTTGATTTCAGGCACCTTCCCTAGCGGAAGTTGGCTGCTACTCTATAGTACCTTAACTGATTATCTTGTGATGCTGCTATGTGAATGAACTATGTGCTATGTTACCCCTACGTAAGACTTAGTGGTATCACACTACTATGCACTACTACTGCATGTTATGTGTTGATTTATGTTACCTGTGGATGCCATTGACCTTGGATGCTCTCGGCTGTGTGGGTCTTCTGTGTGGATCTTCTGTGTGGTTCTTCTAAGCCGATCATCCACTACAACCATTAATCCGGTAATTGGGACCTAAGGATTGGTTGGTTGTAACCTAAACGTATGCGCTGTGTGGATCTTGCTCATCAGCTAAACTTATTATGCTACGGAAAACCTTTTGCATAACCATTAATCCGGTATTGTTTGGACCTAAGGATGGTTTGGTTATAAACTATACGTATGCGCTAGTGGATCTTGCTACATCTTTATAACTATTTTAAAACTTTGGAAATGTTTCCTCCCAGCCATCAATTCCCGTGTGGGAACCGACGATAGGTTGGCTGTAGCTGTTTTTTACCTGGAGAAAACCTCCTATATATAAGTGTAGTCGCGCGGTAACACTTATTAAACTTACTGTTCTCATCATTAACATCTTTTATTACTTAAAACCTGCGAAGCTCACCAACATTATGTTGACCGTTTTGAGCATCTCCTTTCAGGTGATCAGGGTAATTGAAGAACTAGGAGTGCTGCCTTTTAGAGGAGACCCTAGGATGCATATTGTAATTATTACCCTTGTAAAGCTTGAACATGATCTTTTGAATACTTGTTCCTGAGTTGTGGGAATTTACATACAAGTTAACCTTAATGCTTATGTGATCCTTTATGTTGTGCTTATGGCTATGCTGTCGTGAACTGACTATACACGACACAAGTCTCCAATTGTGTTCGGGTGTCGTCATGACCGCTTTGTCATCATATTATTATTGCTACTCTATTGCATACCATGTGTTATGACGATCCCATCTAGCTTGCATTCCCCGTGTTCCGCTATCAGCGGGGGGTGTGACATCTGAACCTCGTGAACAGGCTCGGGAGCCTTCGCTTTGCTCCGGGTGACACGGGGGTAGTGGTACGACCACCTCGAGGCCGTCCACGTGTAGCCTTCCCAGATTTCCAACCCCATATCTCATTCCTATAAGATTTAAAACATCGAAATGGTCATTCAAGTTAATTGCTTAGATCATACAAGTATGGTAAGTTTAATTATAGTGGTCAAGTGTGATTAACTACTTACGTTACCCTCCTGTCCCAAGCAATCACTATCCTAACACGTTAGTGTTCAAATCTACAGTATAGTAAACAAATAGCACACGCACGTATTGCCAGTTTATGAAATAATTTTACCTGAGGCACGTAGCTACTTGGGTTGGCATCCCTCATTTTGTCCCATTCTTAGTTTAAGTTTAGGTTTGAAAAATGTTTACCCATTTTCTTAAACTTTGGCTCTGATACCAACTTGTAAGGCCCCGTTCCGGGGAAGCCTCACAGTTGTTAACCATAGCATAAAAATCAGTTTGATAGCAAAACATCGCAGCGGAATAATTAAACATTCATTTAATACTAAAAAACATTCATGCTCAAATACATGTCCTTTTTAATTGTAAACAAACATAATACTTGTTCATAAATTACAATAGAGATTTCATAAACAGGAATGCCATCCACATCTCACAAGTAGCTCCATAGTACCATCCTCAGCATCAGCACCTACCTGCCAACTACCATCCTCAGCATCAGCACCTACCTGCCAACTATTATGCATAAAAGTCAGCTTTGCTGAGTGAGTTCTAGTTTTAAGTAAATAGTAAATAACATTGTCTTTTATATAATGACCACGCATACGCAATACATAGATTTCATCATAATAAGCATGTTCATTATCTTTCATTCATTAATATCTTCCACTTTAGCATAAACGAGATTGCACAAAGCAAGAGCTCCATGTTGATTGACAACAAATGCCAATCCCTATCGGTACACATGAAAACGGTAGCTAACCCCCGATAGTTGATCCACACTGCAAGGCACTTAGCCTGCTCATGAATACAGATCCATCATCATACATCAGACTCACATAAGTGAAGTCTATCATAGTGCTTGCAAGAATTTTCATCATCATATGGGCCCAGGGGTAACATTCATTAAGTTCCTCTTCTCATTAATATTATCTTTCACTTAATATATATATAATACTTAGCTTATTAAGTACACAACATACCAAGTACTAGTCATCATAACATGTAACCGACCCTCCGCGGGACAGCGGGGGTTCGGGGGCGGCAGCCCCTGACAGCGGGTCCTAGGGGCAGCAGCCCCTAGTGGGGTCCAAGGGGCAACGCCCCTGGCTGGGGCTGGGCTGCCAGGTCAGCGCGCCCGAAAGTTAATGCACAAAAACGTATGTATTGCGTATGCGTGGTCATTATATAAACACCTTGAAATCCTTATCTTGAAAACCTTATGTTTACTATGCATAATAGCCCCAAAAACATTGAAAAATGTTTAAATAAGGGGATCTAGAACTCACCTGAACTTAGCAAAATAACTTCAATCCTAAGTTACTTAAGCTATAGTCTGAATACTCTAGCTGCACGAAAGTTAATGCACAAAAACGTCATTTTCTTCATAATTTCACCCACAGTTTCGCTGGCAGTTTCGCTTCCAGTTTCGCTGGGCAGTACTTCTGCCAGTTTCGCTGGACAGATTCGCTGCCTTAAGCGCCCAACTTTCGTTAGAATTTCCTAGTTTCGCAATGTCTATGGGTCCACAGTTTCACCCGAACGAAACTGTAGTTTCGCCCCAGTGAAATTGTAATTTCGCTGGAAATGCTCTTAGTTTCGCTGGATGATTATGCAAATTCGCTGGAAGCATATAAAGTTTCGCAGATCGCATAAAAATCACGAACCAGTCCGTTTTTTAACCCAAAATCACAACTTTTTACGTCCAACCTCTTAGTTTATCATCCATGAGGCTAAATCTATGCTTTATACATGTTTTCATACGTAAAAATGTGACCTTTATACGATTCTTTGCAACTTTTCAAAATCCAAAACCCTAGAATTCGGGTTTGATCTACAGAAGGGTTTAGGGGTCGATTCTTATCTTATTTTGTTGCTCCTTTCTTGAAATTTGTTGCCCAAACACCCAGATCTTCAATCCCTAGACCTTAGAAGCTCCAAAACTTGAGTTTCTTGCACTTTCTCTCTCTACTTTCTCTCTCTATGGATTTTTGGAGTGAGGGATGAAATGAGAAGATGGTGGCTGCTTTGGGTAGGTAAGAGCTGATTATGGGCCTCAATTACTCAAGCTCTTGTCCATAAACCCAATTAGCCCATAACCCTTTTCCCTTTTCTATTAAATATCCATTAATAAGCCCCTAATCCTTTATGACTCGTTTTGACTTTTCGAGGTGTTACATATATATACATATATAATATATACATACATGTACATATACATATATATATATATATATACACATATATATACATATATACTATACATACATATATATATATATCATATATATACATTTACATACATATATACATATATATACATACATACATACATATATATATACATACATATATATATATACATATATATAGATACATATATATATAGATACATATATATATACATAATATATATATAATACATATATATACATATATGTATGTATATATATGTAGTATGTATATATATGTATGTAAATGAATACATGTTTATATTATATCTATGTATGTATATGTACATATATGTATATATGTATATATATATGTATGTATATGTATATATATGTATATATATGTATATTATATGTATATATATATGTGTATATATATTGATATTATATATATGTATAGATATGTATATATATGTATATATATTTATATATATATATATATCTATATATACCTATATATACTATATATACATATCTATACATTATATACATATCTATATACAGATATGTATATATGTATATAATGTATATATATACATATATATACATAGATATACATATATATACATATGTATACATATATCTACATGTATACATATATATACATATCTATATTAGATATACATATCAATACATATACAATGTATATATACGTAATATATATACATATATATACATATATATACATATATATAATACAAATATATACATTTACATTATATATATACATATATATACACATATATACATATACATACATATATATATCTATACATATATATACATTTACATACATATATATACATACATATATATAATATAATATACATACATATATGTATATACATATAATACATATATATATATATATATATATATATATATATATATATCTACACAAATATATGCATATCTACATATATATATATACATATATACATATACATATATATATATACATATATATACATATACATATATATATATATACATATATATACATATATATACATATACATACATATATATATTTACATATATACATATATATATTTATATATATATACAATATATATATACACACACATATATATACATACATATATATTATACATACACACACACATATATATATATACATATATATATATATACATATATATATATATATGTATGTAATATAATTATCTATGTATGTATGTATATATATATGTATGTATGTATATATATATATATATGTGTGTATATATATATATGTATATATATAGTAAGTATATAATGTATATATGTGACATCCGGTAATTATCCGTTACCAAACTCCGTTAGTTCCGTTAAGTTTTGCATACATGTGTCGTAAGCACACTAGTTGTCGTTTGACGTTGGTGACTAAAAACAATAATAATGTTAATTTAATAATAATCTAGTTGATAAGATGATTATTATTTTATGTTTATGTTTTTACACGATTTAAAGACTATTTGAGAATTTTATCGCGTAACGTAGAAACGTGTGTGTTAATTCGTATGTTGCTTGTTTTATAAAGATAAAAATATATAATGGTTATTACTAGTTTATATACTTGTTAGATGGTTAAAAATGCTTTTAAAAAAAAGTTAAAAGCTGAATTTTTATAAAATACAAGTTAAAAGGGCAAAAGGGTAAATTGTGTAAACTAAATAATAAAAAAAAGGAACCCTAGCCCCCACATACCCCAAATCGCGACTGCAGCCCCATTCATCTTATCCCTGCGATTTCAGTCCAGAACAACACTCATTCATTCGATTTTGGTTGGTGTCAAGATTTGCAACAAGTTAGAATCATCAAATACAAGCCATTACAAGTGTAAAGGTTAGATTTTTGTGAGTTTTGCATGTGTTCTTGATATGGCCGAAGCCTAGGCTGCGAATTAGAGAATCATGCTGCTGAAAATTGATGTTTTGTTGATGATAATGAGTTAGCTGGATTGATTACATGTCGTTTAATGTTGATTATGCATGAATTGTATGTTCTTAGTGGATTGATCATGAACTTTGATGATTATGAACCCTAATTCGAAATTGATGATGATATCATGGAATTGATGATTGTTTGATGTTGTTCGGTTGCTAATTAGGTTGTATGAATGCTAGGAAACATGGATCTTGCAAGAAATTTGTGAATTGAGAGATTTGTTCATAGGTTACTAATAATAGTAACTTTATTTTGCATGTAATGTTGAATTGTTAATATGTTGATGTTATAGATGTGTTGATGATGATAATTGGATATTGGATTGTTGCTATGAACATTGGTAATTCAAGATTTCATGCTAGAATCCATACATTACTAAAGATATTAACTTTTTGAGTATGAAACTTATGAATCATGTTAGTTAGGTGTTGTAGATCATGTCTAGGTATGATATGAACTTCACATGGTATATTATTGATGAATGCATGTATACATTGGGTGTATAATCGATTTGGGATGTACTTTCCCAAAAGGGAAACTTTATTGTGCATGAACTTTGGATATTGGTAATTGACTTATTCATGGTTTTAGGATCATGCTAGAATGATTGTTATGAATGTCTAAAGTGGTAGAATCTGTTAATTGGGTTGTATGGAATGTTTATTTAGTTATTGGGTGATTTATGCACTTGGATGGTCATGTATGGTTTGGTATGTTGATTAGTAACTAGGACATCATGTTTGGGACTGGAATTGATCATATTAATGTATGTTGCATGTATTGGGCATCTTGTATGTTTGAGGAAAGTATGCATGACTTTTTGGTAAATTATCTGTTTTGACCTATATATGCTAAATCATGGCTATAGGTCATGTAAGTAGGTTATGCATGATCTAACCTGTTATATGATACACTAGTTATGTTTTGAACACACTGAGCATGCTAGATGCTAAGGATTTATACAACTTGTATGATATGAGCATAGTATGATGATTTAAGCAGTGTATTGGGTATGTAGCATCAATGTGATTCATTGGAATGTTAACCATGTATGTTATATGCTTATGTATGTTTAAATGGCTACACACATAATGTCACCAACGGGTCAAACGGGTTAACTAGGTCACATGTATGTTGTTTTTATAGAACCTTGAGTTCTTTATTTGTAGAACACTTAGGGTTTCTCTTGAGATTGTTGTGTGTACATGTACTTATGTACTTGTGTGTTCTAGGTAACCTTTGAAGGTTGTCCTTCCACTCGTTCTTGTCAAGTTAAGCTTTAGATATCTATCACGCGTATCAGGTGAGTTCATGCCCCTCTGTTTTATTAAATCTCTTTTGGGGGAGATAGCATACTAGTAAATTTTACAAACGCTTTATATATTTAAGATGTGTATGATGTTAATATAGTGCTGTTTACTATGATAAAGTCCTCACACTTTCGAATTATTAATATTGGATAGCGGGGAAACTTGGGTAGTACTACTGGGTCTGACGAGCCCCACCTGTGTGACTCGAGGTTAACCGGGTGCAATTTGTCCTGTGATTATTCGTCATGATATGGTGAAGTCGTGACGGGAGGCAAACATAACACAATCAGCTTCAATTGCGAAATCACTATGTATTAATATCAATTTGTTAATGGACTAGCTAGCTATTACAATGCACATGCTTATTTATACACCATTGATAACTGTTATGTTTATGTGCAAACTCTTGAACTCACCAACCATGTGTTGACTTTTTAGTATGCTATTCTCAGTCATTAATCTGGACTGCTGATAGGAGCACTACACGAGTCAGCATGCATTTTAGAGATTTAAACTTCAAACATATTTACTCGTCTTTTATTTATGGTTTAAACTACTTGGTTAGCACTTGTTTTGCCATATGGTACTTTCACAATGTTTGGGGTGTTTTATTTACTTTACGCTTCCGCATGTCTTTTAAAGTTTAAACTCTGGTTGGTTTACATTAAACGTAGCATATAGAGTCGTTCCGAGTAACTATTGACTGTGATCCTGGTTTGTTCACACGCCTCGCGGTAAAACTCCGCACGTGGATTTTGAGGGTGTGACAGATTAGTATCAGAGCTAACCCGATTGTATCTTAAGGAAATCGTTTTGAGACACGGCGTACCAATCTCAATTATTTCTGATCGCGATGCTCGTTTCACGTCATACTTCTGGTAGTCACTACAGAAATCTCTGGGTACACGATTGGATATGAGTACTGCTTATCATCCACAGACTGACGGTCTGAGTGAGCGTACCATACAGACTTTGGAGGATATGCTACGTGCTTGTGTGATTGACTTCGGGAACAACTGGGAAGTTCACCTGCCTTTGGTGGAATTTTCCTATAATAACAGTTATCACACTAGCATACAGGCAGCACCTTTCGAGGCTTTGTATGGGAGAAAGTGTAGATCACCGGTTTGCGGGGCTGAATTGGTGATAGTGAACTAACGGGCCCCGAGCTAATACATGAAACAACTGAGAAGATCATGCAGATACGGAACCGTATGGCAGCAGCGCGAGATAGACAGAAAAGTTATGCTGACAAGAGGCGGAAACCTCTAGAGTTCCAGATTGGCGACAAAGTGTTATTGAAAGTCTCACCGTGGAAAGGCGTAGTTTGGTTTGGCAAGAGAGGAAAGCTAAATCCGAAGTATGTTGGACCATTTGAGATACTGGAAAGAATAGGTCCGGTGGCCTATCGACTAGCCTTGCCTGATTCGCTGAGTGGAGTGCACAACGTGTTTCACGTTTCAAATCTGAAGAAGTGCCTATCTGACGAGTCACTAATTGTACCACTAGAAGATGTTCAAGTGGATGAACAATTGCGCTTTATCGAAGAACCCGTCGAGGTGATGGATCGTGAGGTGAAAACACTTAAGCAGAGCAAAATACCTACAGTCAAAGTTCGTTGGAACTCGCGACGTGGACCGGAATTCACGTGGGAATGTGAGGATCAAATGAAGCTTAAGTACCCTCAACTGTTCGAGACGATGTCTGCAGACCAAGGTATTGATTTAAATTTCGGGACGAAATTTCTTTCTACATGGGGATGATGTGACAACTCATCCAAAACTCACTCGATTTCGATTTCTGTGTGCCAATGTAGTAGATCAGTGATGGAACACGCTCACCATGTAACGCAATTTTCGGGACGAAAATTCTTTCAACATGGGGATAATGTGTCATCCGGTAATTTTCCATTACCAAACTCTGTTAGTTCCGTTAAGTTTTGCATACACGTGTCGTAAGCACACACTAGTTGTCGTTTGATGTTGGTGACTAAAAACAATTAATAATGTTAATTTAATAATATCTAGTTGATAAGATGATTATTATTTTATGTTTATGTTTTTACGCGATTTAAAGACTATTTGAGAATTTTATCGCGTAACGCGGAAACGTGTGTGTGAATTCGTATGTTGCGTGTTTTATAAAGATAAAAATATATAATGGTTATTACTAGTTTATATATTTGTTAGATGGTTAAAAATGCTTTTAAAAAGAAGTTAAAAGCTGAATTTTTATAAAATACAAGTTAAAAGGGCAAAAAGGGTAAATTGTGTAAACTAAATAATAAAAAAAAGGAACCCTAGCCACCACATACCCAAATCACGACTGCAGCCCCATTCATCTTCTCCCTACGATTTCAGTCCAGAACAACACTCATTCATTAGATTTTGGTTGGTGTCAAGCATTGCAACAAGTTAGAATCATCAAATACAAGCCATTACAAGTGTAAAGGTTAGATTTTGTGTGTTTTGCATGTGTTCTTGATATGGCCGAAGCCTAGGCTGCGAATTAGGGAATCATGCTGTTGAAAATTGATGTTTTGTTGATGATAATGAGTTAGTTGGATTGATTACATGTCGTTTAACGTTGATTATGCATGAATTGTATGTTTTTAGTGGATTGATCATGAACTTTGATGATTATGAACCCTAATTCGAAATTGATGATGATAACATGGAATTGATGATTGTTTGATGTTGTTGGGTTGCTAATTAGGTTGTATGAATGCTAGGAAACATGGATCTTGCAAGAAATTGGTGAATTGAGAGGTTTGTTCATAGGTTACTAATAATAGTAACTTTATTTTGCATGTAATGTTGAATTGTTAATGTGTTGATGTTATAGATGTGTTTATGATGATAATTGGATGTTGGATTGTTGCTATGAACATTGGTAATTCAAGATTTCATGCTAGAATCCATACATTACTAAAGATAGTAACTTTTGAGTATGAAACTTATGAATCATGTTAGTTAGGTGTTGTAGATCATGTCTAGGTATGATATGAACTTGATATGGTATATTATTGATGAATGCATGTATACATTGGGTGTATAATCGATTTTGGGATGTACTTTCCCAAAAGGAAACTTTATTGTGCATGAACTTTGGATATTGGTAATTTGACTTATTCATGGTTTTAGGATCATGCTAGAATGATTGTTATGAATGTCTAAAGTGGTAGAATCTGTTAATTGGGTTGTATGGAATGTTTATTTAGTTATTGGGTGATTTATGCACTTGGATGGTCATGTATGGTTGGTATGTTGATTAGTAACTAGGACATCATGTTCGGGACTGGAATTTATCATATTAATGTATGTTGCATGTATTGGGCATCTTGTATGTGTTGAGGAAAGTATGGATGACTTTTTGGTAAATTATCTGTTTTGACCCATATATGCTAAATCATGGCTATAGGTCATGTAAGTAGGTTATGCATGATCTAACCTGTTATATGATACACTAGTTATGTTATGAACACACTGAGCATGCTAGATGCTAAGGATTTATACAACTTGTATGATATGAGCATAGTATGATGATTTAAGCAGTGTATTGGGTATGTAGCATCAAATGTGATTCATTGGAATGTTAACCATGTATGTTATATGCTTATGTATGTTTAAATGGCTACAACACATAATGTCACCAACGGGTCAAACGGGTCAACTAGGTCACATGTATGTTTTTTTATAGAACCTTGAGTTCTTTGTTTGTAGAACACTTAGGGTTTCTCTTGAGGTTGTTGTGTGTACATGTACTTATGTACTTGTGTTGTCTAGGTAACCTTTGAAGGTTGTCCTTCCACTCGTTCTTGTCAAGTTAAGCTTTAGATATCTATCACGCGTATCAGGTGAGTTCATGCCCCTCTGTTTTATTAAATCTCTTTTGGGGAGATAGCATACTGGTAAATTTACAAACGCTTTATATATTTAAGATGTGTATGATATTAATATAGTGTTGTTTACTATGATAAAGTCCTCACACATTCGAATTGTTAGTATTGGATAGCGGGGAATCTTGGGTAGTACTACTGGGTCTGACGAGCCCCACCTGTGCGACTCGAGGTCAACTGGGTGCAATTTGTCCTATGATTATTCGTCACGATATGGTGAAGTCGTGACGGGAGGCAAACATAACACAGTCAGCTTCAATTGTGAAATCACTATGTATTAATATCAATTTGTTAATAGACTAGTTAGCTATTACAATGCACATGCTTATTTATACACTATTGATAAACTGTTATGTTTATGCGCTAACTCTTGAACTCACCAACCATGTGTTGACTTTTTAGTATGCTATTCTCAGGTCATTAATCTGGACTGCTGATAGGAGCACTACACGAGTCAGCATGCATTTTAGAGATTTAAACTTCAAACATATTTACTCGTCTTTTATTTATGGTTTAAACTACTTGGTTGGCACTTGTTTTGCCATATGGTACTTTCACAATGTTTTGGGTTGTTTTATTTACTTTACGCTTCCGCATGTCTTTTAAAGTTTAAACTCTGCTTGGTTTACATTAAACGTAGCATAGTCGTTCCGAGTAACTATTGACTGTGATCCTGGTTTGTTCACACGCCTCGCGGTAAAACTCCACACGTGGATTTTGAGGGTGTGACAATATATATGTATATATATATATGTATATGTATATATATGTATGTATATATATATATATTTATATGTATATATATGTATATATATATATATGTATATGTATATATATGTATATATATATGTATAGATATGTATATATGTGTATAGATATGTATATATATATATGTATATATATGTATATATATTGATAGGATCTCATCCTCTAGTTTGATCAATCAGATTGTTTTCGCAGCGGATTTAGCACAGTAATTAGCGATTACAGCAATAACACAAAAGATTTTGCATGTAAAAGTACAAACATAGAGAGAGAGAAAAGTTCTACAAAAAGATGTTTTCTATAACTCCACACGTTTCGGCGCCGAATACAATATGGCCATCGTCCTTTTATAGAAGAAAAAGGACGAATGCTGATGTCACTTGACAGTGACATCAACCGATTATTAATAAACTACTGATAGAATATTAAACTACTGAAGATGTCAACAGCTGACATCTTCTTACAAAATCTATGTTCTACTTATTACAAGTACTGAAAAGGAAACTACTGAAAACCTACAACGACTGGAGAACAACCTCTTCAGTCGTTTACAACTACTGAACTATAACAGCTGAAGAACAAACTCTTCAGCTGTTGTACAAACTACTGAAAGGAAAAACATAAAACAACTGAAAGGAAAAACCATCACAACAACTGAAGAAGACTTCTTCAGCTATTGTGACAAACTCTGAAGCTTTAGCACTTGTCTTCAGACTTTGGTCTTCAGATGTTTCATCAGCTGATGACTTCAGTAGATGTCATCAGCTGATGTCTTCAGTCTTTTGTCTTTAGACTTTGTGCATCAGTTGTTGATCTTCAGGTCTTCAGTTCTTCAGTTGTTGGTCTTCAGTACTTGTCTTCAGTACTTGAAGACTTCAGTACTTGTGTTCATCAGTACTTCAGACTTCAATACTTATCTTCAGTACTTGGAATCTTCAGCTGTTGTTCTTCAGACTTTGATCTTCAGCTGTTGAGTCTTCAGCACTTGTCAAACTACTAATGAAGCCTTCAGCAGTTGTTGTGATGTCATGTGGGACTTAGAGGTTTTCCTGATCTTGGCTCATTGGTTCTTTTGGTCCAACAAACTCCCCCTGAACCAATGCAGCCAAAACCTCTAAGTTATTTATTGTCCCACTTATTGTTGGCATAAATGTTGGTCTATTTCCTTCTGGATCAGATCAGAAGTTGACTCTGATAAGCACTAGCCTGGGAAGAGGTCTCTAAGATTTGATTGTCTAAGTATGGATGGGAGCCCTGTCTTGGGGAACTGGACACAGGGCTGTTGTCCCATCCATGAGACCTACCTCACATGTACGAGCCTGTAGGATTCTCTGGTGTAGGCTTGAAGAAAAGTCATTTGTTCTTCTTTGGTTAGGTCTTCAGCCGCACCTTCGAATAATCCTTCACGGCCGTACAGCTCTGAGACAAACTTGGCCTGTTTGCCATTTTTGAGCTCAATAGTTATGATCTGCCTATAGGCGAATTCATCAGGATGTCTGCCTTCAAGTAGCAGATTGAGCTCATCCTTGTGGAAGTTCTCAAGCTTCTTATAGACTAAGCCTTTCCTCACCACCCTATTCTCCAACATTGTTTGGGGTGAGTGCTTAGCTCTATAGGCTTTCTCGAACTCTTCCACAATCTCTCAGGGTGTTATTACAAGAGCCACAGAGATTACTTCATTTACGATCTTCTTAAATTGGCTCTTGTATCTCACAGGAATGTCTTTCTTAACTATCCTGTGAGCCACCCTAGGATCAGGCCAAGTCCTCACTCTATCTCTATCATATTGGAAGGTTTGTTGAGAGTGAAGAGTCTCAGAGCTTCCTTCTTCATGTTAAGGATTGAAGAAGTAGCAGCATAGGCTTTGTCAATGCTTTTCAGCATCTCTTCATCATGTAATCTCTGCTGCTCTTCTTCTTCTAACTTAACCCTCACAGTATCCATCTGTGAGGTAGGAGTGATGGTTTTAGGTTTGGCTTTAGGTAGAGGAATGACTGCAGAAAGAGGCAGTCTATCCTCCTCATCCCCATCTTCTTCTTCTTGCAGCCTCAACACCCTTCTCTTCTTCTGCAAGGGTGGATCATCGGCTGTAGGTTTTGATGGTGAAGGGGTTTGTTTTATGGGTTGTGTTTGGGTTGTTGGTGTGGGAATGTTGGCAGGCCTTGCTAGTAACCTAGAGATAAGGCTATAGCCAAGATTCTGTCCCTGGTCCATGCCTTGACATCAAGGACTGGCCTCCCAGATACTTTGAAATGAATCTACTCATAGCCTCGAGTCTCTTTCTTTCCTCTTGGCTATAAGTAGACCATCGGAATTCTATCTCTTTTGTCTCCATCTTCCTTATTTCCTGATCTAGCAAAGCAGTGTCCAAGTCAAAGCCTTGCCTGAACAGCTGATCAATGACAGAGTCCATTGATCGGCTATGCTCAGCATCAGCCTCCTTGACTAGGGCTGCTAGATCAGATTCCACCACCTTCTCTCCCTTCTCTCCCTCCTTCTCTCCTTTCTTCTTTTGATAAGTGACACTGAAATCTTTTTGGATTTCAGCCACTTCTATTTCAGCTCTCTCTTCCCTCACCTTCTCCTTCCCCTTCACCCTCTCAGTCTCCTCAACCAACACCCTCTCTTTTTCCACCTCTTTCCTCACCTCTTTCTCTTCCTCTACCCTCTTCCTCTTAGCTTGCACTGATGTCTCCCCCTTTTGGGTGCATTGGTTAGGGTTTGACTATCAGCAAGCGCCTTGGCTACAGCAACCTCCACCATGGGTTGTATATGTGTGGGAAGCCTCTCATCAATGGTTTTCATCACAATTTCTGTGATTGTAGGTGTGATGAGAGGCAGGGATTTCTGGAAGATAGCAACTAGATGCTCAGGAGGGTTCTGTTCCTGAGAACTAGTGCCAGAAGCAGAGGCAGGTGGCTGAGTTTTTGGGAGTGGTTGAGTGTATTTAAGACCTTTGGTTGAAGGTGTCATCTATGGGTCAATGGTGGCAGATGGACTTCTATCCTGAGACATTTTGGCAAGCAGCTCTTTGAGTCTGCTCACCTCATCCTCTAGGATAGTGTTTTGTGCAACTACATCATAGAAGAAGCTTAGGTCATCATCAGCTTGCACTGAATCACCTGACCTCCTGACTGTGTCAGGATGTACATGCACTGAGTGTAGCTCAGTAGTTGCATGTGCCCCTTGGTATTGGTACTGGGGACTTCCAGCCTCCGGATTGGATCTATTATCGGCAGTTGCCTCTGGTGAGGTCTTATTTATGGTACCAGCTTCACCCTGCTCAGATGTTGATGCAGAGGAAGTGGCAGCCTCACCAGAATATCCTATCTCCCTAGCCACACTGGGAGATTGGATATGTGATTCTCTGTGTTGTGGGCTCCCACCAGCACTTGTGTCCACCCTCTCTTTGGTTGGAGTTTCCCCAGTTGTGATTGGTTTCTAGGGACAGGGTGGAGTGTTCAGATGGGTCAACACTTTGGCGATTATGAGTGTAGGGCTTTGTGGGGCGGTTTCAGTGGGTGAGGGGCAAGAAGCAGATTGCACATGGGGAGGAATGTGCGTTTCAATGGCAATCTGCTCAAGTGACACAGATCCCAGATTTGTGGCAGCCCCTGAAGTGGTTGCATCAGGCTCCTGTTGAGAGGAAACCTGTGCGGTTGTGGTAGGTGGAGTCGTGGTGACTGCTGGGAGAATCTGACCAGCAGCCACTTCCTGCGTTTGTGTTGCAGGGGCATCCTCAGGGGACTCATTTCCCTGAGTAGCCTTTGTTGGCTTCTTTTGGGTTTTGGGCTTGGTGGGGAATTTGGATTTGGTGGTGGAGGCTGTGGGTTCCTACTGCGTGGGTTTTCGCAGCCGGGCAGCCTGTTTGAGTGTGTGGTCGGTGTTGTGCCTGGAGTATACGTCAGTTAAAATAGCCATGGCAGGGACCCCAGTGCCAACAAGTCCCTCAGCATGAAGCAGGTCTTCTATCATGGCCATAATGAACCGAGGATATAAAATCCATCGGTTTGCAAAAGGTTTAGCGGCCATGTCTTTGAGTTCCAAAAATATGATTTCAGTAAAATTAAGTGGTTGTTTCTCAAAGATAGAATATAATACCTATTTCCACCTTGTTGACATCTTGTCCCATGAAGATGTTTTTGGGGCCAGACACACATTACCATATGGAATATGAGACGTTGAGGATCTGGGAAGTGTTTCTTCAACAAGGTGGAAGCAGAGAGGTCACCCTGATAGTCATTGGTAGAGAAACATAGATCAAGGGCGCCTTTGGGGTAGTTGGTAGGGAAGGTGGCATCCTCCAGCTTTAAAGTTTGTCGAATAGTAGCTGGAGTGATAACCACCGGATGATTGTTTACGGAGGACCGGAGAGAGACCTCGCCATCGTTCTCTCCGGTTTGGACGGTGATATTCGTCCAGAACTCCGATAGGGAGTCGGTGTATATGGTGGGATTTAGAAGAAAAGCCGTTTGGTATGGAGATTCGTTCATGAGATCAACGGCATTGTGGAATTTGGCCCAGAATGGCGATTTGGTGAGATGTGCGACACAGTTGTGTCGAGGTTTGAGTTGCATGGCTGCCATTAATGGTGTATGGAAGGTTTCAGAGGTTTTTGAAAGTTAGGTCAAGTGAGAATGAAAAGCTCTGTAGGTTGGGTATTTATAGGGTATGGCAAAGGTTGAAAGAAAACTACTGAAGGTTTTGGTGTTAGTCATCAGTTGTTGTAACGACTGATGACGTGGTTTTAACCTTCAGTGGTTATAACATCTGAGGACTTGGTGTTAGTCTTTAGTATCTAAAACTACTGAGACCTTGGTTTTGTCCTTCAGATGTTGTGAACGGCTGAAGACTTGTTATTAGTCTTCAGTAGTTATAAACTACTGAAGACATGGTTTTATCTTCAGACATTGTAACAACTGAAGACTTGGTGTTAGCCTTCAGTAGTTGTGAACTACTGACATCAGTAGTTGTGAACTACTGAAGACATGGTATTGCTTCAGTTGTTGTAAACAACTGAGGACTTGGTGTTAGTCATCAGTAGTTATGAAACTACTGAAGACATGGTTTTGTCCTTCAGTTGTTTGGGTATGAAACAGCAGCTGTTGGCATCAGCTGAAGAGTAAAGTTACTCATCAGCTGTTTCCGTCAATTCAGTTGTTTCATGCTGACCTCCACATTTACTCATCAGCTCTTTGGCTGACTTTCAGAGTTTCATTGGCCCTTCAGCTCTTGTGAATATTTATGCCTTCAGCTCTTGTGATCAGATGTTCACAAGTACTGATAAGATACTCTTCAGAGCTGGTGAACAAAGTTTGTCTTCAGTACTTGAGTGTAAGATTACACATCAGTACTTGTGAACAAAATTTGTTCTTCAGAACTTATTTGTTTGAAAATTATACATCAGTAGTTGTAATCCACCTCACTACATCAGTTGTTTTCAACAAATAATGTACATCAGTACTTTGAAGCATTTTAGTCTTTAGTAGTTGTGAAAATACTGAAGACTAAATTACTCATCAGTACTTATATTTGACCTTTGCATACTAATGCTCATCAGTACTTGTAAACTGAGAGCATCAGCATTGGTCAAATTATTCTAGCTGCAGCATACGAAGCCTTAGTACTAAATTCTGGAATGTGGCACTATCTAGAGGCTTAGTAAAAATGTCTGCAAGCTCATCAGCACTAGGCACAAACTTAGGATCAATCAGACCTTTTTCATAGCAATCCCGAATAAAATGATGTCTGATCTCTATATGTTTGGTTCTACAGTGCTGGACTGGATTTTTAACAATACACAGAGCTGAAGCACTATCCATTAGTAATGGAGTCTTAGTCTCTGTAATGCCATAATCCAAGAGTTGGTTCTGAAGCCAGAGTACCTGAGATGTACAACTTGCAGCAACAATGTACTCAGCTTCAGCAGTGGATGTAGCAATTGATGTTTGTTTCTTACTCTGCCAAGAAACTAAACAATTGCCTAGGAATTGGCAACCACCAGAAGTGGATTTTCTGGTAACTTTGCATCCTACATAGTCACTATCAGAGAAAGCAACTAATTTGCAAGAATGCCCAGTTGAATACCAAAGACCTAGTGATTGGGTACCTTGCAGATATCTAAAGATCCTTTTGACTGCAATCAAATAGGATTCTTTAGGTGCAGCCTGAAATCTAGCACAGGCACATGTTGCAAACATGATGTCTGGTCTAGAAGCTGTAAGGTACATCAAGGACCCAATCATACATCTGTAAAGGGTTTCATCAACCGCTTTACCTTTCTGATCTACATGTAGTTGTGTGATGCTGCTCATGGGAATAGAACAGGGCTTACAGGTTTGTAAATCAAACTTATTCAACAACTCTTTGGTGTATTTGGACTGATGAATAAAGATTCCATCATCCCTTTGTTTGATTTGCAAACCTAGAAAGAACTGTAATTCCCCCATAGCACTCATTTCAAACTTTTGCTTCATGAGCATTGTAAATTCATCACACAACTTTAGATCAGAGGATACAAAGATGATGTCATCTACATAAATTTGAACAAACAGCTTATGCTATCCCACAGTCTTGATGAATAAGGTTTTATCAATGGTGCCTCTAGTGAACTTATTCTGTAAAAGAAAAATTGATAGTGTCTCATACCATGCTCTAGGAGCTTGTTTCAACCCATAAAGAGCCTTATCAAGCTTATACACCCAATCAGGATGTTTATTGTCCTCAAAGCCTGGTGGTTGACACACATAAACTTCCTCTTTTATTTTACCATATAAGAAGGCACTTTTGACATTCATTTGATAAACCTTAAGACTGTGAAAGGCAGTATAAGCTAAGAACAATCTAATTGCCTCCAGTCTGGCTACAGGGGCAAATGTCTCATCATAATCGATGCCTTCCTCTTGTGCAAACCCCTGGACCACCAGACTGGCCTTGTTCTTGACTATTTGGCCCTTTTCATCTATTTTGTTCCTAAATACCCATTTGGTTCCTATTGCACACTTACCTTTGGGTAAAGGAACAAGCTCCCATACTTGCTGTTTTCTGAACTAAAGAAGCTCAAGCTGCATTGCTTCAACCCATCCATTGTCTCTAAGCACAACATGGTAGTTCTTTGGCTCTTGCTGACTAATGAAGAGAGCATAGAAGCAGAAGTTGGACAATTGACTTCTTATTGAAACTCCAGCATTGATATCACCAATGATTTGAGATGTGGGGTGATTCTTCAGCTCTTGATAAACTATAATATCAGTGCAAGTGTTTGTAGGACTATCAGCAGCCACAGATGGTGATTGAGATTCTTGAAACCATGTAGGAGATGGTAGCTCAAATGAAGTAGAGCAAGCAGAAAACTCATCAACATTTATTATGGATGGAGCTGCTGAGGCTACAGGAGCATCAGGTTTAGTGAACTCAGGCAGGTTGTCACTAAACCTGAAAAGGTGAGTACTGACTTCATCATCATCAGTACCACCAGGTGGAGAACTGTCGACAAGCACAACAGCTGGAGGTTGATAAGGAACATATTGCAGTATGTCCAGATCAAACAACTCCACAGGGTTTCGTGGAATCTTGTCCTTTGGAGATTCATTGAACTTAACATGCAGAGATTCTTCAACTATCTTTGTCCTACAGTTGAAAACTCTGTATGCCTTGCAAGTTGATGAATAACCAACAAAATACCCTGCATCCACCTTACTAGCAAACTTCTGAAGTGGATTGCTAGTGTTGAGAATGAAACAAGGACACCCAAAGGCTCTAAAGAAGGAAATCAAAGGGGCCAAATGATGAAGTACTTCATAGGGAGTCTTCATCAACCTCTGATTCACTAAAGCTCTATTCTGTACATAGCAAGCTGTATTGACAGCTTCAGCCCAAAAGGTCAGTGGCAGCCCTGAGTCAGCCAGGATTGACCTTGCAGCTTCAATGAGAGTCCTGTTCTTTCTCTCAACCACTCCATTATGTTCAGGAGTTCTGGGAATACTGAACTGCCTTTTAATTCCCTTGGACAGGTAGAAGTCATCAAGTGTGTGGTTTCTAAACTCTGTTCCATTGTCACTCCTCACACACTTGACCTGCAGGGAATACTGCTTCTCTACAAATAACACAAAGTTCATGATAGTCTTGGCTGCTTCATCCTTGGAGTGCAAGAAAAAAGTCCATAAAAACCTGGAATAATCATCCACAATTACCAGGCAGTATTTCTTCTTTGCCATGCACATCACCCTGACAGGACCAAAGAGATCCATGTGCAGGAGCTGCAAGCAGGCAGTGGACTTTGGTTCTTCTATTGAAAGGAATGAAACTTTGTGTTGTTTTCCCTTTAAGCATGCAGTGCAGTTGTCTTCACACTTGAATTCCTTCAAAGGCAATCCTCTTACTAAACCATGGCTTATCAGTTGATTCATGTTCTTGAAATTAACATGCCCCAGCCTTCTATGCCATAGAGTAGACTCTTGAGGAGAGGCCTTGAAGAATAGGCAGGGATGGCCTTTTAGATCTATCTTTTTGGAAAGATCTAAGGCATATACTCTTCCTGTCCTGTTGGCCTTCAGGAGAGTATATTCATCCAACACCTTGTCAATCAAACTCGGAACTTTGGATGACAGAATCTGACAGTTCTGGCTTGTGAAAAGGGCAACATGGCCTTTATCAAACATTTGACTGACACTCAAGTGGTTGTACTTGCGATTCTCCACATGGTTAACATCATCAAACCTTATTTCCCCATTGGAAAAAAAGCCTTTTCCGATGATGCAACCCTTTGCATCATTGCCAAAGGAGACAAATCCCTTCCTTCCTCGAGAGTAGTCATTAAGAAGGGAGCTGCTTCCTGTCATGTGCATGGATCCTCCACTGTCTACATACCAGATGCTTCTTTGGCATGTTGAAGAACCCTGCAATCATATCAACCAGTTAGTTAGTTTTAGAGACCCAAACCTGTTTGGTTTTGGGTCTGTTCTCAACAACAGGTGCAACACTAACAGATGTGTTATGTGTGACAGCCTGAGGTGAAGGAGATGGTGCAGAAGAGGAACCCTTTGGCTTGGACTTCCTTTTCTGTGGTTTCAACACAGGAGCATCTAAATGGTTGACTCTTCCCATTAGATGCTGAACCATCATCACCAGTTGTGTCTGACTTTGTGATAAAGCTTTCAGCTCTTCAGACACATTGGGGCTTGCTGATGATGGATTCCTATGTTGTACCATCTTCTTTTAAGCAACCTCAGTTGTTGCCTGAGTAACCCCTACCTTCTTTTTAGATTTAGCTTTGGGCTTAAGGGTTTCAGGCTTTGATGTTACTAGTACAAACTTGGTCTCAAACTCATTCTTCATTTTATTTATGTCCTCTTTAATTTTCTCCTTTTGTTTGAGTTTGGAACCCCTTTTGTACCAGCAATCATCAATAAGATGATTGAACAAGCCACATATCTCACATGGCTTCTTCTTCATCTTATGTTGATCATCAGCTGAAGAGGATGAAACTGCTAAAGACTTGTTCTTCAGCTGTTTGCTATCAGTGCTAGCAGTTTTCTTCCTTGTAGTACCTGCTATCCTGACATCCTCTTTAGTTGTCTTCAAACCTTTTCTACTGTCAGTTTTCTTCTTTTTAGTGCTAACAGTAGTTGAGATTTGAACTTCAGGTGTTATCACTTGATCTCTAGTACTTTCAGTACTTCTAGAGACAACACCTGAGTTGATCAACCTTTTGATCATGTGACAGTCAGCATTTGAACCATCAGCTGTTGTAGCATCAGCTGATTGGTTTTGGCAGGAGTTAATGCTGACTTCTATCTCTGATGATGCTGAATCAGAAGATAGTAGGTCACATGATGAGAAGGATTGGTTATTGCTCTCTCTATCAGATTCAACTTCTGCTCTTGAAGTAAAATCTGTAGGAGGAGCAGTGTGATTATAACGAATGCCAAACTTCACATTGGAAGCTGATTGCTTACTAAGAAGCATTTCAAAACCCTTGCATGATTGCACCCATCGATCACACTCTACTTGGGTGGTTGCAAGAGTTTCCTTGAGGTCTCTATACTTCTCTAGAAGTACATCTTCCCTAG